>VKOC01016203.1:0-33504 GCA_009364415.1 Spea multiplicata
TTCTCGCTTTCAGTGGGCAGAGTTTCGAGCTGCGGCACCGTTCGCGGACGAGGAAGGGGTCCCGTGTCCTGTGGACCTGTGGTCCCTTGGGTTGGACGAGTGACGGAGTGGATTCGAAATTCGGTTTCCAGGTCCACCTGGGGGAGGTATGGTAAAGTGTGGGACGAGTGGGCAGCCTTTGAGGATGGCTGTGGGGGTTTCCCGACTCACGCTGCTCGGGTTCGTGGCTTGCTTTCCCTCCTGTGTCAGTGGGACTCAACCGGGGTGTCCCCGTCTGCGGCTTCTGCTCGCCTGTCGGGTCTTGGCTTTTTGTGTAAATTGATGGGCATCGCCGATTTTACTAAGGATTTCCTTGTTCGCCAGGCCTTGAGGGGATGGCGCAAGGGGGTTGTTTCGAGGGATACTCGGAGGCCGGTTTCGGCTGAGCTGCTGGTTAGGTTGTGTGGGGTGTTGGGTTCTGTTTGTGTTTCGGAATTCGAGGTTCGGTTGTTCAGGGCGGCTTTTAGCTTGGCCTTTTTCGGGGCTATGCGGATAGGGGAGTTGGTTAGCCCTAGTAAGCGTGTGCCTGGCGGTGTTTTGGCAGAGGATGTGGAATTGGGGGTTGGTGGTTTGAGCTTTCGCATTCGGCGCTCGAAGACGGATGTCCTGGGTAGGGGGTCTTGTGTTCGTTTGGGTGCCATTTTGGGCTCACCTATTTGCCCGGTGTCGTCTGTTAACGAGTTTCTCTTAGTACGCCCGGCGGTGGGGGGTCCGCTGTTGGTGCATCAGGACGGGTCGTTTTTATCCCATTTCCAGTTTGTCAGCGTTTTTCGGAAGTCGCTGTCAGTCTTGGGTGTTCCTGCCGCGTCTTTCGGTGGTCATTCCTTTCGGATTGGTGCAGCCACGGAGGCTACCCGGGTTGGTTTGCCTGATTCCTCTGTGCAACGTATTGGGCGCTGGCGATCGGGTCGTTTTCGGTCGTATGTTCGTTTGGATATGCCTGTTTAATGTTCTCCGTTTTTTGTAGGTGTGGTTCTCCCTCAAGTCTGGCTCGTTGGACATTCCTTCATCTTCTGGGCCAGGAGGCGGGCAGCAGGTCGCCCGAACGGGGAGCAGTTGGGGTTCTCTCCTCTTGCGGTTGAGGTGCGGTGGTTCGGGAAACGGGGTATGCTGTGGGTTCATCTCCTCCCTGAGCTGGTCCGGTTGTCTCGGTTGTTGGGTCCTCCCTCGGTCCTGGTAATTCACCTCGGGGGGAATGATCTTGGGGTAGTCCCGGTCAGGTCTCTGGGGGATAAGGTTCTTAGGAACCTGGCTAGGCTTCTGGTTTTGTTTCCTGAAGTTCGGTTGGTATGGTCCGAGGAGGTGTCTCGGAATTTTTGGCCGGTGGCAACTAACCAGCGGGCCCTGGAGCGGTCACGGGTGAAATTTAATCGTTGGATTTCCAAGTTTGTGGCTACCGTTAATGGCGTGACGGTTAGGCATAGGGTGTTTGAGAGGGACGTGGCTAATTTGTTTCGGAGTGATGGTGTTCATTTAAATGACATCGGTTTGGACATTTTTAATTTGGCTCTGCAGGAGGCTATAGGTCAGGCCATGGCGTGTGCTGGTGTGGGCCCCCGCTGATTTAAGGGGTTAAACAGCGGGGTTGGTGGCGGTTTGTGTGTCCTTGCCGGTCTGGTTTTGGTACGTGATAGAGTTTGGATGCTGGTGTAATGGAAGGCTCAATCCTCCCCTAACCTCTGGTGTTTTATTAGACGTGCCCACCGAGCTTGTAGACGGCTGGTGGTTAGCATTGGTGGTGGGACAGCGAAAGGTAGCTGTCAATTTTGTTTGGACGAGGGGGGAGGTGAGTACCTGTGTTGGTTATGTTTGAATATGTTATGGTAATGTGTTATGTATATTTGTATTTATTATTTATCGGTTTTATTGTATATTCTTGTTTATTGTGTTTTAGGCCAACACAGTGTTTTTTATGGTTTTGTAATAAAATTGTGCTGTGGCCTGCTTTATCCAATTTCAGTCTCCGTGTCGTTACTTGGTGGGTTAAGTGGTAACGGGTTGCAATGCACGGTACACACTACCTACATACATGCCCCACATATGTAGGGGAAAGCAACCCCTGCACAAAACATTTACCCACCATAGGTTTTCTACTGTATATCCCACTAGGATATAAGAGCACCACATATACACATCATATCAGACCTTTGATATTAAAGGGCAACTTCTTTAACACAGTTGTCCAAAAAAAATTTGAAGTCAAAATATATATCTTTAACTTCAGACATGATGGATAAAACCAATATTGCTGTTTTATGTTACACTATGCATTTTGTTTCCATTTTCCTGGTTCTCCTAAAGTGTTTGCTGGGTATGTGCTGAATTCTTGCTTTGTTTTGTGTATTTATTGGTCATTATTATTATTATAGTAGCAACCCAATACTCTGGATGTGTATGCTTTTTTATGCTTTTTAGGTTGTACACTCACCTTTTTGCATATTTTGTTGCTGCACACTTCCTATGGCTTTTCACTTTTTGCTAATCCCCTAGATCACTGTCTATTTTTATTTAAGTAGTGTGTATTTAAACGCTTATGTAACTTTATCTTTTTTGTATGTTGACCCAGTAAAAGGTATCAAGTTTGACTAAGAACTGAATTTCACTTAGATTAATACAAATGTATTCTTTTTATTAATTAAAAAAACAGGGGTGCGGCTGAACAGCTAGACGGAGCGGACACATGGAGTGATAACTCCACTATCGCAGGGTGCTCTTAATCTCCACTATACCTTGCCAATGATATAGGGAGGTGACCATGGCATCCCAGAAGCCGAAACGAGGGCAGGATAAACCAACACAGTTCTTCACCCAGCGTGCGGGTGTCATGGAAGCCTCTGTGACTTGGGACTTGGGCGGCGGCTGGAGGAGGTATTTCCCATGATAAACGGTGGACCCCTGGAGTGCATTACATACTTCCAGCAGGCGACAGTGGACACTAATTACAGTGCAATATCTGGTTCCTTTGCTTGGATTTATGTTTAAGTCACCCTGTATCTGCTTAGGGGTACAGGGTGGCAACAGTGAGAGAGCCGGAGCTCTCTAGATCCCAGTTTCACCCTTCCTCCTGCCTGTCTGACTAGTATTATTGTTTCTGTTGGCAGGATTGTGTGCTGTTATAACTTATTTGCATATGATATGCATATTGTTTTACATATGGTGTGATGCATGCTGGTTGTAGCTCACCACAACCTTATTGAAAAGCTCTTGGAGGCTGATGGAGATTGTACTCACGGGCTTATCCCGCTAAGAGGTCTTATCTCTGTATTTTCTCTGCACTCAGCATGCTATTACTTCACTATAGGTATTCCCACACACTATGGCTTCTAATAAACGAAGGGGGTTTCAATCCTTATCTATAGGGACTGGCCCTTTGAACTGCTTAAAAAGGTTACTGATCCTCAGGGGAGATACCTCTTTCTAGTGGGGAGGTTGAATCATCAGGATGTTACAATAGTGAATGACGTCATATTTCGGCGCTCAGCAATGAAGCAGCGGGCACCAGCGAGCGGCTTTTCAACTCTGTCTTTTTTTTGATGCATAAAAAAAGACAGCATTTAAAAGCCGCTTGCTGGTGCCCGCTGCTTCCCTGCTGAGCGCCGTAATATGATGTCATATTACGGCGCTCAGCAGTGAAGCAGCGGGCAGTGCAGGAAGGACCTCAAGGTGAGAGAACTACAAAGGGGCAGAGGGGTTAGACAGTGATAAATGAGGGAGATGGGTTAGAAAGTGATAAGGGAGGGAGAGGGGTTAGAAAGTGATAAGGGAAGGAGAGGGTGTAGATTAAAGAGTGTGAATTAATGTGTGGATGCATTGAATGAGGGAGAGCATGAGTTAATATGTGGATGTATTGTCTGAATGAGGGAGAACATGAGTTAATGTGTGGATGAATTATCTGAATGAGGGAGAGCATGAGTTAATGTGTGGATGAGTTGTCTGAATGAGGAGAGCATGAGTTAATATGTGGATGAATTGTCTGAATGAGGGAGAGCATGAGTTAATGTGTGGATGAGTTGTCTGAATTAAAGTGTGAATTAGTGAGTGACTGTAAAAGTGTTTGTGTATCATAGATGTATAATTGTGGAAGGGCAAAGATGGCACTAGCAGGAGGTTTGAGCCTTGGGGACCAAGATGGCACAGGTCGGACTGTTTGGAGACAAAGTTGATTTGTGCTGGGCTATTTGGGGACAAAGATTGTAAATCTTATGAGTGTGATCTGGGTGCTGGTCAGGTTCTATGTGGGCAGTGTGGACGCCAGGGCTGACTTTGGGGTGTGCAACCTGTGATCAATGTCTGTAATTTAGGGGGTTTTAAATATACCTTTAATGCCATGTTTTTAAGTGAATTCCAATTGATCTTTACCTGCAAAGCTGGGTTTTTGCGTTATTCTGTAGATCCATATGTGCTATGTTATGTTTCCATTCCTTATTTATGTGTGCCTGCAAATACAGGGTTAATATGTCTTATTCAGTTGATTAATACCTGCAATGCTGTTTCCATGTATGTATCTGATCTATACCTGCGATGCTACGTTTTATATATTATTGTATACCTGCAAATACAGGATTTGTATGTCTGATTCTGTTTATTTGATATATACCTTCAGTGCTGAGATCACAAGTGAATTTCAATTGATCTGCGTTTGTGTGTTGATCTATACCTGCTATCGGCAGCAGGGACTAATATTATATATATGGGCAGCAGGGGCTAGTAAATGGGTTTTAGATATTTGGACAGGGGCGCAAGAAAATCTAGTTTCCAAACTAGAGAAGGCAACAGTGTGGTCGTCCTATAAGGCATTTATTCTTAGTCATTTGATATAGCATAACTCCTAAGTTAGGAAACTGCATAGAAAAAAGTACCTTTCCCCGCTGAGCAAGCTGACTTTCTTTTGAACTCCAACATAAAGGTAATCCTACGGATGCTTCTGCTCAGGCCCTACATAAGGCTGAGAAACACTAAATAGTTATTTTATCGTAAGGGCAATAAGGTGGATACTCTGCTTGCCCGCAAACTCTGTGCCACGAGAGCCCAGTCCACGGTATCTTATCTTCTAGTTATGTCAGACCAAAAGGTCGCCAATCCTAAAGATATGGTGGAGGAGTTTTCTACCTATTATCACGCACTATACAATCTTAATCAGGATGCAGATATGCATCAACCTAGGGAGGAGGACATTTGCACGTTTCTGGACACTCACAAAGTCCGTCATTGGAGAACGGATCAACAAGATCTTTTGTCGCAACGGACAACGTTGGAGGAGGTCCAAGCTGCAGTTGAAGCCCTCAAAGCTGGTAAAGCCCCTGGGCCTGATGGCCTGTCTAATATTTTTTATAAATGCCTCCACCCCCATTTAGAGCCTCACCTTCATCAACTTTTTAACTTCATTTTTGCCCAAGGTACTGTACGAAATGAGCTCTTAGAAGCCCACATTATAACAATCCCTAAGCCCGGGAAATCACTAACGAAATGCCAAAATTTTCGACAAATTTCGTTACTTAATTCTGACATTAAATTGTATTAAAAAATTTTAGTGAATAGGCTGAATCAGGTTTTACCATCCATAATTGACCCAGATCAGGTGGGATTTGTTTTGGGGCGGCAAGCTCCAGACAATGCCTGTAAATTTGTAAATATCCTTTTGCATGTGCAGAGTACCAAAACACAGATGTTGTTGCTTTCCCAGGACGCTGAAAAGGCTTTTGACCGGTTGAATTGGGCGTATATGAGGGAAACCTCTCCGTCGGTACTACCTTCCGGCTACCTTTATCTGAGCTGTTTTGGCCCTTTATTCCCTCCCTAGGGCTAGGTCTCATATTCTGGGTCTCACTCTGCCCCCTTTGTCATAACTAACGTTATGAGAAAGGGCTGCCCATTGTCTCCTCTTATTTTGTGTGCTTGCTTTGGAATCCCTTGCCATCGCTATCAGGAGCTCCCCGTCATACGGCTTTCGGACCAAATCTTTGAAGCATAAACTAGGGTTATTTGCTGACGACATTCTCTTAGCGAGGCCCTCCTCCCCTTTCAGAAGTTGCTGGAGGACTATGGTTGGTGTTCTTATTACAAGAATAACACTACTAAAACGCAGGCTCTACCCATAGAGTTCCCCGCTGATGAGCTTGCTTCCCTTACAGCGACCTTCTCTTTTGATTGGCAAAGGGAATCGATCCTGTATTTGGGCATTTATCTGACAAAATCCATGTAAAACCTAGTGCAGTATAACTATACAAAATTATGGGCCAGTCTGCTGAAAGATATTTACAAATGAAATTTGAAATCTCATGGTGGGGGCATATCGTCTCCTTTAAAAAAAAAACTATGATAGTAACAGTTCTCCTTTAACATGGACAACTCTGTGATTTAACAATTAGAGGTGCCCTCTAGTGGTTTTATAACAGGCTGACAGGAGCATTTGCAGGAAAGTTATGGTTTCAACTCTCTCACTTAACCATGCATTATGAAGAGTCAACTCTAAGCTAGGCTGTTAGTGAGATTTTCTACATTCTCCATAAACACCAAATTATATGTTACACAGGGCCATCTCAGAGTTAGGTTACGTAAAAGGCTTGAACTTGATAGACTTAAGTATTTTTTCAACTGTGTAACTATGAAAAAAAGGTCTCCCTGTATAGGACCCAATCTTCCTAAGAAACCCTTGCAACAGCTCAACCGATCTGCTGGGATGTTGTCCTTCTCTTGTATATGTATAGCTATAAATCAGTTCCAGCGAACATTTGGCCCAATTCAGAAACCTTCCACAAAGTCTGAGTAAAAGATGGTAGCCTGTACCTCCCTGTCTGTTAATATATATTATCTGATTAAATCTGCACTGCTCTTCCTTGCAGACTTTTTGCAAAGTGATTGAGAGCTTTCATTTCCCTGATGTTTGATGACGTGATTTGGTTCCTGTGATCTTCCGATTCCCCATATGGGCGCCCCAGACGAAAATGGATGCATCTGTGGGAGGTAACAGGCTCTGCCCTCTTGTTAGGTTGGTGGAGGTCATCCACTATCCTAACCCTAAACAAACCTCTTGGGGAGTATGCATATCTGTGTCCAAGATGTTTTGTGATCTGTCCCACTGTAGTTATACCACCTCATATGCAGATAGGCCCATGGAACAGCTGGGATGGTGGAGGTAATATAGTCTGGGATCCTCAATGCTCTGACTTTCTTAAGACCTTCAACTTTCTTTGAATTAGATATACTTTTGTCTTTGGTAACATGATTTCCATGCCTAGGGATTGAGTTTCTATGGCAGGACAGAGGCGAGATTTGGTATAATTTATCATCCAGCAATGACACTGTAAGTCACTCTTTCTCTGGAACTTGTGGAATTTGCCTTGAGGAACCAGTCATCCAGATAAGGAACTTCAGCATACCAAGACATTTTGGACAAGGCTATGCTCCCAACTTTGTGGGAACATTTTGGGGAAGGCCCTTTTCTATTCCATCATGCCTGTGGGTGTTTATGGGGCATTATTTCAAGACATTTCTGAACTCCCTTCCTACTTTAGCAAAATAAAACAATGAAAATATAACTGGTCTGTGTTTTGGCAGCCGCAGGCATTGCTAAAGGATGGCACACTCTCACTGAAATAAAATATTTCTATTTATACTTACAAAATATACATTTTATAATAATTTATCTGTTAATGTTAAGTCCCCCCCAGCAATTCTTAAAGACACTACAAGCTGCATTGTGTGGTTTAATAGTAACTTAACAGTACTAGGTAACTAACCACACTGGAGTTACTTAACACACATAACTGCATGCAATACTATTACAATGCTTCTCACTGCTTTTTATGAACTTGTTACCCAAGAGCATATGTGCAAAGTAAAACTTTGAGAGGAAGCGGTAAAAGGGATTGCTGGTGAAAGGTTCCATATTGCATGAATATGAAACCAAACCTTCTCAGAAGTATAACTAATGTACAAAACATTGTTGCATAGTGAACTGGGAGCATGTAGATGTAGTTCAGTAATACTACAGCCTAGAACTAAGGAAAACATTTAGCGAGCCCATAGTGAATTAAAGTTTAATAGCTTAATTTTAGTTTATAGTAGCCAATCAAGCAGAACCCTTTTCCTATGCCTTGTTTACTGCTGTTGATCCAAAAGAAGACAAATAAGCCTTATGTGAACTATTTCGAATTGTGCTTTAAATGGGAGGAAAAATTCTTCTTGACTCAGATTTCTCCTCAGATCAACAAGCACTACATAAATATTAATTCCTATACTATCATACATAGCCCTCTATGTTCTGCTTCATTAAAAAAGTATCCAGGCCCCTTTTAAAGGCATCTAATGTATTTGCTAGCACCACCTCTTCAGGCACGAAATTCCATACTTATATTGTCCTTACTGTAAAAATTTCCTTCCATAAATCTCTTTAAATGGGGATGTTTCCCGCTGCCGTCGGCAGGAACGCCCCTGGCGTCAGCAGGAACTCCCATTGACGTCAGTGGGCAGTCCTGGCCGCGTCCCGCAAGTGAAGGCTCCGGGTACTTTTATTCAAGTCTTAGCAAGTGACCTCTTGCCCTTTATAATGTTCTATTAATGAATTGGTCTTTAGAGAGCCCTTTGTATGTGCCCTGTACATATTTAAATAACATTATCATATCCCCTCTAAGACGCCGTTTCTCTAATGTGTACAAATTTAACTTCCCCTTATTAGTCTTGTTGCCAACCTCTGAACTTGTTCCATAATCTTTTTTTTTAAGAAAAGGTGCCCAGAATTTCACTGCATATTCATGGTGGGGTCTTACCATGGACCTGTAAAGAGGCAGACTCTTCCTCTCGCGCTGTTCACTACTGCTAAGTCTATTGTCTACAATTACTCCCAAATCTTTATCATTAGTAGATTTCCCCAGGGAAACATCAGTTAAATGATACGTTGCATTTTTATTCTAATGCCCAAAATGCGTAATTTTGTCTACATTGAATCTCATTTGCCATTTATAATCCCAGTCACCAAATTTATCCAAATCCTCTTGCAGTGAAGACACATCTAGTTCAGCCTTTATTATCCTACTTAATCTAGTGTCATCGGCAAACACTGAAATATTGCTCCCTATGAAAGATCATTAACCAGTCCTAGGCTGGTGTTGTGGTGACCTTGCCAGAGCCTAGGAGGACTATATGTTATCCACACATTGGTTTTTTGTGTGCCGTTTATGGCACACTGGTTTGAAGTATGCCACTTATTGCACACTAGTTTGGAGCTCTTGGTGTATTTGTTGGTTGTAACTGCCTGCATCAGCCATCAGTAGTGGCATTCTGTCTTTGAAATAGTAATTGCATTCTACTATAGCTAAAAATAATTTTCTGCAGTGCAGTGGAGCTGAGCCAATCAACAACAGTCTTCTTCCTTTACAGAATGGACTCCATTTTACATTAAATTATGGCTACAGTGTTCCAGAGTACATCTAATCAACAGTACATCCACCAGTAATAATAAAGAGAGCAATGTCCTTCGTTATGGGGACAGTATTAGCGCTTTCTCTTGGAGGAATAAATTGCTTTGCTGTTTGGGCAGTCTCGTAGCATCGATACGTTGAATTCAGAATGAATGTCCCCAAATGCTGGGATCTTGCACATCCCTGGACCCCGGGTGTACAGGAATCCATCGGGAGAATATCTCATCTCTTATAATGTGAAAGGCCCATGGCCTGAACAAAGGCACTTCAATCTGCGTGAGAAGACGACAGCTCAGGTGCAAGAACATTTTTTTAATATTAACAAGCAAATTGAGTCTTGGGTCCCTTGCAATGTATTAAAGGAGAACCTTTTAAATTTTTTATTCTTAATATCATTAGCTAATATGTTTTCTAAAATAAATATATTTTTAAAATATATGTTTTCTTTTTTTAAATCAGATGTAGTTTTTTCCATATAATATTATGTTAACAGGCAGCCATTTGTCCTATCTCTCTTATCTGAGCACAATCTACTAAACACCCTGACTCCTTATTATACTGTCTGAGGGAAGCAACAGAAGGGCTTAGTCTTAATTACTCAGCTGGACACCCTGACTAATGAAAATCTATGGAGAAATTGCATTGCTATATATGGCAAATAATTGTTTCCATTAAGATGGTTTCATGTCCAATTCTCCTTTTTTGTAATTACTAATAAACACACCTGTCCTAAACCTATAGCAGGGTTCAGGCTGGTTTCAACATCCATTACTATGTCCGTATGTAAGTTATGGAAAACATAACAATTAATACATCACAGATGTCCAAGTCCACCCTGAGCCTCATAGCTAATCATATTTAACCATTTCTACATTGTGATCTCTGGTTAAACAGTCAATCTCCACTTCAGAGCAGGCCACACCATAACTAAAATAACTACTTACATTGCCTTCATTCTTCACAGGATCCTATCTAGTATCAAGAGTTTTGTAAGAGGCAACATCAGGAACAAAATTACCTCCAGAACTTGCAGCTTGTAAACAAGGGCCAGTAATGATCACAAAAGCAAGACCCCCCTTCTCTTGTTTTAACGTTATGTCTTAATGTGTTAATCTTATTGTCAATTCTAGTTATATTGATAATTTTCACTCTTGCACATTGTAATCTTGTACTTTATAAATAAAAGTACAAGATTACAATGTGCAAGAGTGAAAATTATGTCAGGGACCTCAGGTTAAGGGGAAGAAGGTTCGCCCACGAGGAACTCTATAAAAACCACATGCCATCTTTATAAAGACCATTGATGATTTTGATGGTCACCTCTTTTGGAAAGTTCAGGTGTAAAATATACTAATAATACATTATCTGAAAGCAGAGAATACAATTTTTGTATTATTTATTTTTTTAAATTCTCAGATCCACATTTCTCCTTTTTTATTTTGAGATATTAGTTATACGTTGAGTGACTAGCCAACTGAAAAATGTATTGATGTAAATATACCCTAGGAAATTGACTCTTTAGAGGGTAACATAAACATTAATGATCTAGTTTGCACCAGTGATGATTTGGATTCCTAATCCTCCACCCAGCAACATTTTGAAGGTGGGTGCTTTTGACACATTGGTATCACTGAAATTCAGTGACGTACTTATAAAATCCAGTGGCAGCCACCTAAAGAAAGTAAGGAAAAAACACAATTGCACTAAATCAGGCAAAAATATCATCAACTAGTGGAAAAATACTGGAAAAATTTGCCAGTAGACAAGAATCAAAATGTCCATCTAGTTGGCCATTTTTCCCGATGTAAGGTCTCAGACTTTTATCAGTCCTCGATCCTGTCTTAGATTCAGGAAAGCTTTCTGCATAACTATTGCAATAAAGAAAGAGAGGTCACTCATTCATGCTCTCATGCTCTCTAAATATTTCCCTACCCTCCCTATCCTCCAATTGGGGGATTATAAAAGATAGAAGATGAAGAAGAGGCTGCAGAAGCAGAAGTGGGGAAACATTTAGTGACCATGAGAGAGAGTGAACGAGAATGAGGGAGGGAGTAAGAGTGATTCCTTACGAATTTTCAGCCAAACCAAATGTACAGGGAACGTAATTCTTTGACTGAAAGTAATAGGCCAAAATTAAACTGTAAAAATTGTCTGAATCGTTTTTGGCCCATTTGCACATGTCTACTTATTACAGTGTTTACTTAAATAGACACAAAAGTTTGCTGATTAGTCAAGCATAACATGAAAGAAATGCTTTATGTAAATGTGCTTAACCAATATGTGTTTAATATATTTCAATATAATCTTGATAAAAGTCCTACGACTAGACTAAAACCGTGACCATTATCATTGGCCAGGACTCGGCCAGCAGGTTGGATAGGAGCCCAATTGCAGGGGTTATCTGAGGCTCTGTCTGTACTCCAAGATGCATATTGACTGACAGGTAAGTACAGCCAAGAGATAACAGTCTCACACCAGGCTGGTATACAAGAAAAGATTGTATTGATGAAAGCTAGCTGATCAGGACTGGTGTATACAGTGGAATAATGCATAAAAAGGATATAGTTAATCATAACACATGGACTAGGAAGTCTTGTGAGACCCACTGGCAGGACACACGGCAGAAAGCCCAATGGGAGGGCACACGGCAGGAAGCCCACTGGCAGGGGAACTGTAGCGAGGACAGGGCCCACGGCTTGGAAGGCCTTAGGCAGGGCACACGACTTGGAAACCCTCAGGCAGGGCACACAATTTGGAACCCCTCAAACAGGGCACACAGCTTGGAAGCCCTCAGGCAGAGCCCACGGCTTGGAAGGTAGGTAGGTCTGGGACACGCCAAGGTCTAGTACACAAATCTGGATCGAGAACGTAGCCAAGGTCATACACAGGAAATCAGAACAAGCAAACAGATCTTCAGCTGCAAGCAGACTAACAGGGACCCAAGCCAAACAATGCAAAGGCCTCGACTGAAGGGCAGAGCAGGTATATAAGGGCAGGGCTAAACAGCTTTCCCAACTAATTGGCTAGGGGTGCTCTTGAGAGGGAAGGGTGGCCACTAGTGGCTGCAGATAGACAAGAGTTCAAATAATTATTGCATAGTCCAGGCTGGCAGGGTGGACCCTAACAGATATATACATACTTCCTTTATCTCTACATGTTTGCCTGGTGATCTAGTGTAACTTGTATTCATAGAATTTATACAAAACAGAAAAGCACATACTATTTTTTGTGTACTCGTGCACAAGCATGTACAGAAATCCAGTGCTCCTAACAACCACTAAATAAATAACAGAGCAGCAGTTCCATGACCCTACTTTTTAACCGCTTCTCTCATCCCTTTGAAATATTTCCAGATAATGCCTGGATGGTTACCTACTGAAGGCTGGTACATTCTCGCTGGGGTGCATGTAAGTCAAGTAGCCCCATCAGTCCCTTGCCCTCCCCCATATGCACACACACACATACACACTAATGCTAACACACATACCTACATTAACACATACTTATCCATATACACTAACACTCACACACTCACACCCTCATTACAATACACACACTCATTCTAATACACACACTTTTGTACTCATGCTAACACACTTACACTAATACATTAATATTAACACACAATAACACATCCATAAACATATACACTCATGGTAACATACTTAAATATGCACACTCATGCTTACATGAGCATGTGTAAACCGATGGTAACATACATATACGTATGCATTCTTGCTAACATAGAAACAAACATACACCTTAATGCTCTCACACACACAAACACGCATACCCATGCTCACATACATTCACTCTCACACTAACATATATACATACTCATTCACTCCCTCTCTCATCCCTTTACTTACCTCAAGCTTTATTTCCCACTGCTCTCACAGTGCTCAAACTTTTACTGCAGGATTCCAGTTCCAATTTTGGAACTCATAGCTTACCAAAAACATCCCTGAACTATGCATGTGAGGCATTGTTGTACTCGGGGGGGATCTTGGTGAACACAATTCAGTGTTTTATAAGTGCATGGAAAATGTGAAAAAATACAGTTTCTGCAAACTTTGGCAGCCAGCAGTAATGAAAAGCTTCAACATTGCCCTAGCTGAACACCTTGGCTTGTCTACTGTTTGTAGGGGGGTAATTTGAATTGGGGACTCCCAAATGGGATATGGGCCCAGCAAATTAATTACTGAACATTCCGAATTTGAAAACTCAATTGCGCTTGTTCCAGGTCCTGAAGACATGGATGTAAGGCATCCTTGTAGGTGGGGGATGTTGGTGGTGGTTAAACACCCCAAAAGACAAAAAGAGGGAGAAGAACAATATAGTGTAGCAATCTTTGTAAATCTTGACTAATTGTTTGCGATAACGTGTACACACACATTTTGTGCTATAAAGTACTTCAGATAGGATATACACCCAGGAATGAAAAATAAGTGTGTCAGTAACCAGTATATATAATTAATAGATATCCTTTCATTAAGATCTTGAATCGTGTTTAAATACTATTATTTAATAGTCATAATCTTCCAGAAACATATTTCCATGCATACTAACTAAATATACAATTTATAAAAAAATATCTGTAGAAATGTTCTTTCTATTAAGGTCTCTCAGCAGTTGTGAAAGACAATTCAGACGAAGTAGTATTGTGTTGTATCACATACTTAATGGTATACTGCGAAATAACAGTAACCATAGCTGTTACCTAACACAAGTAACTGCTCACTATATTACTGTTTTAAAATTAACCACAAACATTGAGATGCAATAGCACAGAATGTATGTTTCTGACAGATGTAGCTTCCACTCACGGGCCAGGCTCGGCTCAGTTGCTCAATTAAATAAAACACCAACACACAAGATGGGTTTGAAAAGGCCACAGCCGTTTTATTTAACAGTCATTGTCCTGTAAAACCTGAAATAAACATAGATGCGTTAACGGAGACAATGACGTAACCAAAACCAACCTAGCTTGCCAAGTTATCCAGGTACCAAACCACACACCAATTTTGGGAGGGGACATACCAGGATGCCCCAACCCGGACCTGAGGTTCCGAGCAACACTCCTTGCAAGGAACCTCCCACCGGTTATGACCACCAATGATCATACCACCACATTAACCCCTTGGATACCTGGCAAGCTACCGCCCACGGCTGTGACTAACGCAGTAACACCACTCCACAAACTCAACCACATAAGGGGAGGGAGGGTGAGACAAACAACACAAGGTAAGGTTAAGCAAAATGGATCCTTACCCCTGTGATCACCAAACTTAAATCTCCTCCTACCAAAACTCCTCCCCTAAAATCCACAATTCCTGCCTTAGCCTAGCCCTGCTCAGCACTCTGTCAGGGCCCACTCTAGTCCATTCTGGCCCCCGTGGGCTTCATTCTCAGAAAATGTCTAATGCACAAAACACTGTGACAAAGTGAACTGAAGCATCACATTCTAAACATATATTTAGACCTTTTTATATTAAATGGATGGTGTACCTCTCATCAAACACGTGAAAGCCCAGATCAGACCTTCGTGGGGGCTCTGAAGCACATTGGCCTAGAGGATCAAGTTTTCCCTCTCTCATAGGCACTACATTTTATCTTAGCCAAAAGGCTACATATAATCCCCTCTTCTTTGCCTCATGCATTATTAGTGACGTACGTAATACCTACCAGGTTCATTGGGATTTGTATTCATTGAGGCTGACAGGGGGCTTTATACAAAAATACAATACACTTTCAGCAACCGATGTGACACATTGGTTCCAACAGAGTACATTACTGAATCCAGCTACAAGTGGGAAAAGCACTCTGACATATATATTTACACACACATTCTCTCTAACATGCACTTATACACAAATGCTAACTTACACATACACGCTCATGTCAGCACACACTCATGCTAACACATGCTTACACATACACAATTACTCTCACGCTTACACACATACAGTATGACCACACATACTAATACCAGTACACACTTCTTCTAATACACATACACACTTATGCTAACACACACTCTACCATACCTGTGTTACAGGGTCACCGTACCCAAGGCTGGGTACCCCTGTTTGAGGGCTGAGGAATCACCAGTCAGTCCCTTATACGGATAGCACTCAGCCATCCACGGATCAGCCAGACCACCATTCACAGTAAACCAAGAAGAACTCCTTTATTTACAAACTCACAGAACTTATATACAATCTCAATGCAATGTGTACCGAACCAAACCCCCAATCCCATCAGCCACATCCCATTAGAGGACTGCATTGGGAGGCGGGTCCCGTGGGTCCCGCGGGACCCGCCAAAGAACGCGCGGGCGGTTTTTCAGCTATTGCGGGCGGGAGCGGGCGGTCAGCCAGCGTACCTGCGGGTCCCGGTAATCCTGTGCAGTCCCGCAAGGCTGCCTTCTCGCTGTTCCCTCACAGCGTCACTTCTCTTGTTCTGCCCAGACTTCTGCTGGGGCTTCTATGATGGGGGAGAGTGGCACACCAGGGGGCATAGTGGCATATTGGGAGGCACAGTGGGTTATCTGGAGATATATGCATAACTGGGGGCACAGTGGCATATCAGGGGTTGGAGTGGCATATCAGGGGGTATGTGGCATATCATGGGCACAATGGCATATAAGGGGCTATAGGGCACTCCAGGGGGGACAGCACAGTGGCATATGTGGAGATATAAGACATAACTGGGGGCACAGTGGCATATTAGGGGTTGGAGTGGCATATAAGCGTCTATAAGGCATAACTGGGGGCACAGAGGTGTATCAGGTGTTGGAGTGGCATATCAGGGGGTACATGGCATATCATGGGCACAGTGGCATATCGGGGGTATAAGGCAAATCTAGGATGCAGAGTGGCATATAGGGGGATATAAGGCATATCTGGGGTAGAAAGTGGCATATAGGGAAATATAAGGCATATCTGGGGGGGCAGAGTGGCAAGCCTGGGGTCTATAAGGCATATCTGGGGGGGCAGAGTGGCAAGCCTGGGGTCAGATATGCATAACTGGGGGGCAGGCTGGCAAATAAGAAAAATAAAAACAAGAAATACATTTTTCTCAATTGTACTTTTTATTAAATATGAAAACATAGTTTCCTTATCAATTAATATTTACTAGTAAAACTTTTTTTAGGTATTAAAACCTAGTTTGAGCAGGCAGGATAGGACACATATGTTGCGGGAGCAGGCGGGATTGGACAAAAAATCAGCGGGAGCGGGCGGGATTGGACAAAAAATCAGCGGGAGCGGGATTAAAAAAGCAGTCCCGCGCGGGTCTCTATAACATACCCAAATATTAATAACCTCCATAAAGCAACTTTGCTAACTCATTCTTTAGCATGGGATAAATTATATAAAAACCTTGAAATTGAGCAATCTGAGATTAGAAAAAGTGACCTATACTCTCTATTTTGGGTCGATTTACCTCTATTTAAAAAAAAGAGCCAATCTAAATCATTAATATACAACACAATGAAGACGGTGAATAGACAAATGGAAATTAAAGGTACATAAATTTCTTTTAGCCTCCACCTCTTTGGATGCTATACATCATGCGATCAGAGACATAGATTTAACAAAGTGGCAAGACTGTGGCGTAATCTGTTTAGAAAATGTATTACTTTCATGACATTCTCTGAGATTAGAGAACGTGATCTTTTACCAGCCTCAGAGATTTTTTCTTTTTTAAGGATTAAGAACTATGTTAATAGGATAAAAATAGATAACAATTAGGGATGCACCGATACCATCTTTTGCGACCTAGTACAAGTACCCATACTTTTTGTCAAGTACTCACCGATACCAATTACCGATACTTTTTTTTTGGAGAGCAGCACCAGGAGGCGGGCAAAAAGGAGGCAGATCGACACTGACACTCTGGGATCAGTCAGTGAATCAGCATTGGTATAGGAGCAGGGTGGCGAGCGAGCTGCACTTGACTGACACTGACTGTGGCAGCGTACGCTCGCTCAGTGATTCAGGCAGGCAGGGCCGGACTGGGAATGAAAAGCAGCCCTGGAAACACTTGGAGACCATCTCGCGGTTGAGCTCTTATACCCACAGGCACCGCTAATACATACCCGAGTCACACTATTTGCCATACAAATAACTATAAAACATTCTTTTTATCACAATCACCCCTTTAAAGACATGGGACGAAGTGCTGAGGAATTTCATTAGGCGCTGGCGGCTGGAGGAGGCCGTCCGGCCCCGCATGCAGCGTATCGGTTTCGGCATCGGAGCAGTTTGCACGAGTACAAGTACTCCTGCAACTGCTGTGTATCGGCACCGATACGAGTATCGGTATTGGTGCACCCCTACTTCTAATCAGACCTCAAATTAGTCTGACTACAAGACTAAGATCCACATCCCCCGCAGCGCTGCAGGGAACCTTGATCCTTCTCTCTGGCAGCTGGTGGGCGTGTGTGTGATGCTCACAGACATCCTCTGCTACTGCCGGCACTTTCTCTGAGGCTTCTATCACATGACTTTCCACCGCATCGCACAGACCTCCACCAGCTGCCCCACTAGATATCAGGGAGTCTGAAGCATGGGGGACAAGTCTAGGGATGCACTGGTAAGTCGGGGCAGGGCAAGAGTGGTATATGGGGGGGTATAAGGGCTTTCTGGAGGCAGAGTGGCATATAAGGGGTTAAAAGGAATATCAGGGAGGCAGAGTGGCATATAAGGGGGGTATAAGGCATATCTGGGGGCAGATGTGCATAACTGGGGCAGAGTGGCAAATAAAAGGAAATAAAAACAAAAAAAAAATTCTTCTCAATCATAGTTTTTATTAAATACATGTGAGTTAATATTTACTAGTAAAACGTTTTTCCCAATATGGTAGTCTTATACTCAGGCTTTTTCTTTGTTTTCCCCCTAAATTATGATTCAAATTTGGGGGGGTCGTCTTATAATTGATCAAATACGGTAAATTGGAACATTGGCATCAGGCTTTTCTTTTGACAAAAAAATATGTCCATTCATTAAATTTAATAGAACTATACATTAAGATTATATACCGATTTTACTTAGTACCAATCAGACTTAATATAATTTGCTGTATAAATTCGGACACTTGTCGGAAATGTTCCATATCTGTTGAAACATTTGCTCATACTTGGTGGGAATGCTCTCAACTAGACATTCTTCAATCTAATGTTTTGCAATTGCTTACGTCTCTTTTCCAATATCAGGGTCAATTCGATGCACAGATGTTTGTGTTTCATTTGGGCCTGGAATACTTTCAGTTAACTCAGAAAATCCTAATTGTGCATATATTCTTGGCGGTAAAGATCTGTATAGCCAGACACTGGAGAAATACAAGCCATATATGGAAAGAGGCTTTTACCTTAAAAATAATAAACTAGATAAATGTAATAAAATCTTGGAAAGCATATAAGTGGAAAATGGTGAATAACAATGTATATTTAAACACATGTATGACTTTAGTAGGGCTGAAACAACGAATCGATACGATAATAATTGATTAGTTGACAACGATTTCCGTTATCGATTAATCGAGTGATCGATTCGTTTTTGCAGCACTCGGCTCGCTTTACTTCCTCCGCGATCGTTTCTCCGCTTCTGCTACGCGCTCTGCAGTCTCCGCCTTGAATGAGCTACGTGACCTCACTGAGCACTGGATGTTACGCGCTGGAATTAAGAAAAGAGTGTTGCTCTGCTGTATAACGTTTTAAACTACTTGAAGGTTAAAACAAGTCCATAGCTGAGGTAAGTGAGTGTCTATGTGCGAGTGAATATGTGCGAGGCAGAGTGGGGGTGCAGGGCAGAGTGTGGGAGTGCAGGGCAGAGTGTGGGAGTGGGAGTGCAGGGCATAGTGTGAGTGTGGATGCAGGGCAGAGTGGGTGACTGGGTGCATGGCAGAGTGGGAGTAGGAGTGCAGGGCAGAGTGGGAGACTGGGTGCAGGGCAGAGTATGGGTGTAGGGGCAAAGTGTGGGTGTAGGGGCAAAGTGCTGAGGCAAAGTGAGGGCTTGGATAAAGTGTGAGACTGTGAGTGCTGGGCAAAGTGTGGGTGCAGGGCAAAGTGCTGGGGCAAAGTGTGAGTGCTGGGGCAAAAAAAAGTCCTCGCTCCTAACTTTTTTAGCTGGCTCCTAGGCTCTGGGCCAGAGTGGCAAGCTGGGGGTGAGATGTGCAGGTTGGCAAATAAAAGAAAATATAAACGAGGCATTTTTCTCATCGTTTTTATTTAATATGAAAAAATAGTTTACATGAATATTTACTAGTAAAACTTTTTTTAGTATTAAAACTTAGTTTGAGAAATAATGTGTTTTGGGTTCTTGTACCAAATTTAGCTTTAATTATTATGTCAGTAAAATAAGGCGGATAGAGAAATGCCATTGTGATAAAGAGATAAATGTTAATGACACATCTAATGTAAATTATAAGTTTTTATTTTAAGTAAACGAAAAATTAGCATATTGATTCTTTTTATCCAATTAATCGAAAAAAGAATCGGCCAACTAATCGATTATAAAAATAATCGTTAGTTGCAGCCCTAGACTTTAGTTTGAATTTTCGTATGGAGACAAAAGTCCAGGGCATTATAAAATATAAAAAACATAATATAATAAATATAAGCTGTATAGTCGCCCCAAAAATTCCTTTTAGTTCTTCCCCCAGACGATGTATGGATGAATATGAATGTCAAGCGGTTAATGCTGGACATAAATGTATTTGTAGCGTGTTTTTTATTTAAATTCTAATACAATTATTGTTAAATTTACATTATATACCTAAAAACCAGTCCTGGTTGGATATGTATGTGAAATATCTTGAATTCTGAATAAAAAATAATAAATGGAAAAACAAAATTAGCACTGTATCTTCCTAAAATTCCTGTCATGGAAATAGTTAAAATAAAAGCATTTCAAATACCCAAGGGGTGTCAACTTGATGAATGGTTTAATGGGGTAAATTAGAGTCCGGATTCAAAGATAAGTCATAGGCACAGACTGACCGAAATGGAAAAAAAAGCCCACTTTCCAAATGTGGCCTTTCAGCCCCCAAACAACCAAACAAACCAATGCATGGGTGGTATCACTGTACTTGGGAGATGCTGAACATATATTGGGGTGTTGTTTGACAGTGACATATACCAGGAGCTGTAAATTCACACCTGAAATACAATTTGTGTGATAAAAAATACAAATAAAAATTACTATACCACAAAATTTGACAAAGGCTGGTGGTAAAATGAGTGCATGGAAAGGGTTAAAATATCACCATTTGAAATACCGTGGAGTGTCTAGTTTTCAAATGTATATGGTAAATTGAATTAGCCGGCTTCAGAGATGACCCAATTAGGACATGGGGGCAATAGAACTAGATGTCAAAGTTCCACGTTAAAAAATGCACACTTTTCAAACTTTGCATTTAACCTCCCAAACAACACGACAAATCCATGCATGGGGTGTATCACTGTACTCGGGAGATACTGGGGTGTTTGACAGTGACAGATACCAGGAGTTGTAAATCCATTCCTGAAGTGCGTTCTTTGCACAAAGTTTGACACTGATTGTTTTATGTATTTGAATGTTATATATGTTTGCCCACAGACACAGACAATCAGTGAAATCAGGACCTATTTAGTTTACTTCAGTAACAACAACACTATGCAGAGATCTAAACACAAGCGACACTAACACAATTTCACTATGCTGCCATCTACTGGAAAATGGACTGGATAAACACCCCATTACATAACACCCCTCCCCTCTAGACCTCAAAGTCCTTGAGATTACTGGGAGGGCGTATATTTATTCTTAGGCATCCAAAATCCAAGCTTGGAGCCGCTTGCCTGGAACATCAGTTGGGCCCATCCCTTCTTCCCGTGCTCTGTCAGATGGACCACAAGAAACTGGGTCTGCAACAACTTCTGGAGAACTGGCAACTGTATCACACAGTGTTTCACCATCATCTGGCATTACAGGAAACGCAAAATGACTGGGAACACCAGAAGGCACAATCTCATCGGATTTGATCGACACACCTTCATAATATTCTACCATCAGGAATTTGTACTTTGAATAACAAGGGTCCTGTGGCCACAAGTACTTGTGCAGGTATCCATTTAGGCCCAGAAACATAGTTTCTGACATAAACAGCACTGTCAGGTACAAATTCTATCAGAGTTAAAGCATTATAGTTCTTATTGAATTGCGATCCTTGCTTCTTTTGTAATTCAGATGTCAAATGACCCAGGCAAGTTTTTAGA
This sequence comes from Spea multiplicata, assembly GCA_009364415.1. Classification (NCBI taxonomy): domain Eukaryota; kingdom Metazoa; phylum Chordata; class Amphibia; order Anura; family Pelobatidae; genus Spea; species Spea multiplicata. Next base: position 21,718 of record VKOC01016203.1, read on the forward strand.
TGGTGGTTCATGAGGAGCTCTGCTGGGCTACTACCGGTGCTTGAGCATGGTTGTCACATGTTGTTGTAGAAAGCAAATTTGCAAGTCGACAATTCCAGTCTCCTTCAATAATTCTCTTTAACGAGTCTTTGGTGGTCTGAACCATACGCTCAGCTTGACCATTTGATGATGGAATGTTGAATAAGATTACTTGCCATAAAAGTTTTGAATTCTGATGAGGTGAATTGTGTTCCATTATCAGGCACAATTGTATCCTGCAACCCATGCGTAGAACCGATGTGTAGCAAACAGACTCCTTAGAATCTTTATGACAGTAACTGAGGTAACAGATGTAACTGTAACAACGTCTAACCATTTCAAAAATGAGTCAACAACTAAAAAAAAACAAACAACTGTCCATGAAAAGGGCCAGCAAAACCGATATGTAATTAGTACCAAGGTGATCTAGTCACTTTCCAGGGGTATACTGAGGTTTTAGATGGAGCATGACAACATTTGTCCAAGGCTTTTTATTATTATTATAATTATCTTTTATTTATATAGCGCCAACAATCTACGCAGTGTTTAATACAATACATATATTCAACATTGAATTCTATGTGTCGTTTTGCTCAGAAATGTTTTAGACTTGAGAAAGGGAGAAGAGCTCTGTCGGGGTTGAGGAGAGGGACCAAGTATGCAGGATCTGAAACGTAGTCGTAATGAAAAAGCCAAGGGTCAGGACTGGAGACGGCAGCGAAGCCAAGGGTCAAAACCAGGATAACATAGAAAGCACAGCAAACGATAGCTCTATCTGGCACAATAATTGAGCACTGAGTGAAACTCAGTGCTGCTTTTTAAAATCACCACTAGGTGTCGCCCCACTCCTGTGCGTGGCCTCGTTGACGCGCGTTCCCCACCTTCTCCATTCAAGAGTGAATAAAGAAAGGTGGTTTTGGGGGCGCGCTCTTAGATTCAGCCGGGGGAGCAGCCGACGGAGCAGGAACGGGGATAGCGGTGAGAGCAGCTGCGTGGGAGCTGGTACCCGCGAACGGCGGGTACTCAGGTGAGTTGCTTCGTCGGGGTTCTCTCCGTGAACCCTGACAAGCTCACGAAAGCTTGTCATTCCAAAATTCTGTTAGTCCAATAAAAAAGGTACTATCACAAGATACTTGTTCCATCTGTTATTTGATATATTCAAGGGGTATACATTAGGTGGACTCCCTGCTCGCAAGCTTACAATCTTGAGGGAATGGGGTGGCAAACATAAGGCACAAAGGGTGAGAGGTAGTGTGATGGTTGTATCAATGACAAGGAAGTTCTAGCTGCTAAGATGGTATGCTTCTCTGAAGAATTTTGAGATGTTTCTTGAATGTTGACGGTTCGGTGGAAGTAGATTCCAGAGATATGGGGCAGCCCGAGATATGGGGCAGCCCGAGTCTTGTAGACGGGAAAAGGAAGAGGTGATAAGTGAGGAGCAGAGCCTTAGCCCATGGGAAGAATGTAAGAACCGAGTAGGAGATTATTTGCTTATGAAGGCAGAAATGTATGGAGGAACAGTGTTATGGAGAGCCTTATATGTCAGTACCAGGATTTTAAATGTAATTTTAAAGGTAATTGGGACCCAGTGGGGGGTTTCACAGAGTAAGGAAGCAGAAAAGGAGCGGTGTGCAAGGAAGATAAGTCTAGCAGCAGCATTTAGGACAAACTGTAGAGGAGAGAGTCCAGACAGTGGAATGCCAACCAGCAGAGTGTTGCAGTAGTCAAGACGGGAAATGATAAGTGAATGAACCAGAGTTTCTGTGAATTCTTGGGTGAGGAATGGGCGGATGCGAGAGATGTTTTTTAGGTGCAAGCGGCAGGATCTGGCGAGGGACTGAATCTGAGGGATGAAGGAAAGGTTAGAGTCAAGGATGACCCCAAGGCATCAGGCCTGGTTAGTAGGAGAGATAGTCGTGTTGTTAATGATGATAGAGAATTTAGATAGTGGAGATGGAAGGAGGGAAGATAATGTGTTCAGTTTTAGAAAGATTAAGTTTCAGGTAGCGTTGTGACATCCATGAAGAAATAGCAGACAAGCAATTGGTATTACAGGACATGAGGGATGAAGAGACATCAGGAGAAGACAGGTAGATCTGGATATTATCTATTCCAGGATATCCCTCATGGAGAGCATGCAATACTTGGGATTATCCTGCATTTGGCATTACCACTCAGTTTCCCCATAGAAGACATCCTCTATAGGCAGATAGTTTATGTTGATGCACTACAATGGCTTGAAAAATACGCCAATTTTTTTTCTCAATCATTTGAGCACGTCTCTCTTTTTTTGTCTATCATGTTTTAACTGGTCTAATTAAATTTTGATTTTTTAACCCTTTTTTATGGAGCTGGATCTTCTATCTAAACTGTTATTTGCACCATAAGTTAACTTTATTAAATTAATTAAATTAACCCTCAGTCCTCAGCATTAAATTAACCCTAAACACCTCATCAACCATAACTGCCCCTAAATTAACCCTAAACACCCATAAAACCATTACTGCCCCTAAATTAACCCTAAACACCCCATCAACTATAACTGCCCCTAAATGAACTCCCACCTCCCCTTACTTTCAACAACCCAAATATTAATTTTATACTCATTTACACATCCGTGCTATCACACACATATTCATTAATTTACTCATTCACAAACATGTATTCACTCATTCATTCATTCATTCAGATACTAATCATTCACAGATATTTATTCTCTCATTTACAGATACTAATCATTCACAGATACTCAATCACGCATACTCGTTCATACACCCTCCCCCACCCCTTACCTGAACTGCAGATTTCTCGGTGCCACTCACAGACTTCCACAGGGGCCTTACTGTTTCCTTCTGCGTTGCTAACACTCTGTGTGAACTTTCTCTTGGTCCGCACAGGAGAAGCAGGAACGGAATCATGTCATGTGACGTAAGTTCACGTGACTCCACAGGGTTCCTGCTTCCCCTGGACAGAGCAAGAGACACTGCTCGCACAGCGTGTGCAAGCAACGCACAGGTAAGCAGCGGGCCCCTGCGGAAGTGAACATTAATCCAGTACTGCATCCGGGGATAGTGTCCTCAATCCAGGGATGGTCCCCGGTATCCAGGGATGTGTGGTCACCCTACTATACGGTACAATATGTAAGGGATGGATATGGCCCTCTAGCAAAGAAAAACTAAGGGTATTACCGTAATCAGGAGATGCAGCTAAACAATTTTGGCAGGGTTTCTCTGCCGTAACACACACCCTGCACAAAAAAATCTAAGAAACGCAGAAGGGTTGTTGAAAAAAAAAGCGTAGGAAATATTTTATGCGGCCACCTTTGACATTGGTGGCCAAATTGCTGCATGAAGAGTACCCCTGATAGGATAGTCTGGGTTGTCTGTTTTACAAAAATATATACTTTTGTGGTGTTTTTGGTTTATTTGTTTAAAATTAGAGGTGCAATTCCATCATACCTAATGTAAAAATGACACGGCTTTGTAAAAAATAACGTACACCTTATAGTATGTTCCCTATAAGTCCTGGTGTGTGTGTATATGTGTTTAGTTGTCGGTGTGGCAGAGTCTGTCCTGGTGTGTCTGGGTGTGGGTGTTGTGGAGCCTGTCCTGGTGTGTGTGTGTTTAGTTGTCGGTGTGGCAGAGTCTGTCCTGGTGTGTCTGGGTGTTGGTGTGGCAGAGTCTATCCTAGTGTGTCTGGGTGTCAGAGTCTGTCCTGGTGCGTCTGGGTGTCAGTGTGGCAGAGCCTGTCCTGGTGAGTGTGTTTGGGTGTTGGTGTGGCAGAGCCTGTCCCGATGTGTGTGGCTTCAGGTGTCCGGTGTATGATTACTTTTTTTTTTATTATTTATGTACTCCTAATCCCATCACATAAGATTCTATCCTATATTTTCTACCAAGCACTGATTTCATCTTTATCCAGGACACAACGATGCCGAGAAGATTGTGTCTATTTTAATCCTCAGAACCAGGGCCATGATACTCTCAATCTGCCCAAAAGATTCTAATAAGTATTTTTTTTAATCTCATGGACAAAATGTGAGAAATAACATAAATATCGTACAATCACTTTATAAACATATACCAAATACACTGCACATATAGTTTGAAGAAAATATGCTTATAAAATGTTTTTTTTTTACCATTTGCTAATTAAAAAAAAATGTTCCCAGATTTCATTTACAAAATCTGGTCATTATAGGGTAGTATTTTTCATCCTTATGGCTCAATGGGTTTGGGGGTTGTGAAACGGGGCAGGGGGTTATACCTTTTAGATATTGTGCTAGGGCAATGGGATGTAAGGGTTTTTTCTTCTTATTATTATTATTATCTTTTTTATAATTTATTTTATTTTTTTATTTTTTTATTTTGGGACTAGTTTAGCGCACTGACATTTTTTCCCCCTTTTAATGTTATATACTACTTGTTATGTTGAGCCTTCCCATTGTACAGCGACATGGAATACGATGGCACTATATAAAGAATTGATTAAAAATAATCATTTAACTACCCCAATCCAACTGGCAATGTAATGGAGGGTGAGGGGAGGCATATCTCCCATATGGTAAGTTTAGACATTTTCACCAGTTAGGGGTCTATATTTGGGCACCATACCTTCCCAGGCTGGGACTCACACAGGTCACATTAGGTCTATGGCTCCCAGGTGGCATTCTGACAAGGCACATTCTTTCAGGATAGATTTGTGAAGAAAGAGAAAATATATTTCTCTTTCTTCCCAAATCTATCTGCTTTATTCTGGCCTCTTAGTACACTTCTGCAAAAGGGGGAGAGGGTACGCCCGGAAGGCCAGGTTCACAGAGAAGTGGACGAAGTAAGAAGACATGGGGAGAAACGAATGACGATGGAAGACAGAAGAAGAAGCAAGAGAAGAAGCTAAGCTGCAAGAAAGGTGTCAGGGACACAGAAGCAGTCGGTCAAAAGATAGTGAGAGAGAGACAGCATGAGAATGTAAGTAAGAGAGAGTGTGAGAGAGAATGAACCACAGTGTAAAGGGGATAACAGAGTGTGAGAGAATGTGAGTGTGTAAGAGCATGAGAGACTGAGTTTATTATTCATAATGTTACTTAATGGATGTGGCCATGTTTTTTTTGGGGGGGGGGGGCGCAGCATTCCATCCTTGGACCCAGGGAGCACAATGTTCACACATGAAATCGGGAAAGGATGGAGGTCACTCTTCTCACACAGAACTTTAGATAGCAAGAAAGAAAACATGCATTTCAAAACTGCTTTGGAAATCACTACAATTGTGCACAATAGCTGAGGAGCGAGAACTTTTATTCTTTTATACTGCTGGGATCCCAACATGCTTCCTCTGGAGCATTGTGAGAAAAGGCTTGAAGGAGTACACTACTTTAGTTACTGGAATATCAGTGGCTGTTTGCTGCTGGGGGTATACAGTTCTGATTGTTTGGTTGTTGAGATAGAAGCTTGCTAAGATTACTTTTTCTAGGGACACAAGCCACACATGTCAGAAGTTTATTTATGTATGTAACATAACAATTTGACTTACAGAGACAATATGTGTGATGTTTTTAAACAGGTTCATGTCTGTTTATTTTTTTTTTAAATTGAGTTCAACATGTCCTAACCGGTGGCCCATATCAGATCAACAGTATGTGTACTTACCTAAAAATCACCTTATTACTTTCAATTTCTACTTTCACATCACGACTGTTCTCCACGCAGAATTCCAGGAACACATATCGTGGGCGGTCGAACCAGAGTGTTTTCGCAGGTTTCCTTTATGGAAATGTTTTTTATTGGGAAAAGACATTTAGTGGAACATATTTTAAAACACATCCATATTTTAAGTTGCCAATAAGTAAAACACAGGTAAGTAAAATACCTGTGGTTTTTCGTAAATCAAAGTGATAGAAAAAGAATCAAGTTCAAATAGGGACCAAATACAGGGACCTATGGATGGTGCTTTAAGAGCCCCATGTGGTGCAATGTGGCTGCCATAAAGTCGTTATTTATTTTGAGAATGGAGCATTTGGATAATGTCAGTCGTTGCTGCCTTTTTGTGATTTTAGAAAACAAAGCCTTTAACACCCCAAACCGTGTACAACACAATGTGAAAAAAGAGAAAAGGAAAAAAGGTAAAAAAATACTTCCCTACTATATCACTGCCACTGCCCATAAAAACGCTCCTCTCAGTGTTCAGATACGTAGCCAACAAAAATCAGGGCGCATGTGTATATAGGAAAAAATAAATTATAATAGTGTGATAACGTAGGTACAAAATAAAATAAAAAAATGTGTAAGATGCACTCACAAGCAGTGCCAGTACAAAGGCTCTTCTGTAGTAAAATCTGTTCTTTATTCTTTAAAAGCTATATAGATATAAAACAGAGAAACAACCACATGGTACAGTAAAATCCAGTGCTGTATATATGCAAATCGAAATGCACTTACAAGCTGGTTGAATTCAAAATGAGTTGTATATTGAAACTTGAAAGTCCAGTAAAGTTGATCCAGAAATGCAGATGGAAAAAACTTCTTTATCTCTACGCGTTTCGCCTTCCGGCTTCCTCAGGAGAACAATAAAAGTTTAAATCCGCAATGATTACTGGACTTTCAAGTTTCAATTTATTTTTTCCTATATACACATGCGCCCTGATTTTTGTTGGCTACGTTTTTGTGATTTTAGAAATGTATTCTCAGAATTATATTACTTTTTATGGAATACTTTCTTAACTAAATAAGCCATTTTTGATTTGATAAGAGGGGGAGCTGGGAAGAGATAGGAAGATAGATTTGGTATACTTAGGATGAACAAAAACAAGCAAAATAAAATACATTAATGTCACATTTCTTTAAAAATAGTCTTACTTTAAATCCAAAATGTCAACAGTTTTCAATGCACATTTTAGGATGCTAGACAATTGGGACATATGCACCTTTATAATTCCTTAACCTTATACCTGCCTTTATATGTATAGCGTTGTGTCAGGGTGGGAATCAAGCTATATATAGTATAAATGATAAAAGGTCCTTGAAAAGGGACTTAAACATCACTATATAAAAACAAACTTTTTTAATCACACTCAATTGATGGTAATTTCAAAAGTAGTATTCAATAGATAAATCGACTAATGGGAAATTTATAATCTCATTGACTATGATACATAACTTTATTGAAAAGTAAAAAAAACAAGTTGTTTTTTAATATGATTTACTTTTAGACTTAAGAGATTTTTGAGGACAGCTTCAGGAAAAAAATAGGAACCAAGTACAGAAGTACCACTTTGGGGACTGTCCCCGGAAAATGGGTCACCTTAGAAAATGTCCCTTATTGTTCATAAAACATTCTTTTGATTAAACAGGAGAATAGTTATGTTAAAAAAGAACACGTGGGTTTGCTTTACCAGACAGACCAAGCTACATACAAAATTCTTAACGTTTAACTATTTTATAATGTATAATTATAATTCACAAACATTGACATACCTCATAATTGTTGTGTTATGTCCACAAAATGAGCTCCAGAAAGACTCCAGAAATATCCACAGGCTATCACTATACACTAACGGGCACTGTGTGATGGTTCTATTTACATAGCTGTAAGTTAGTCAGCACTCCTACTATTTTTAGGAACAGCTGCTATCTGTCCTACCTCAGGCCCTCCCCCTCTTAGAAACACAAGAAGAATTTCCAGAGCTTTCCAGACACATGGGCATGGGGAAATAATAAATCAGTACACTGTGTTTGGGACACTGGTGGTTTTTTCCTTTTTGACATGGCAATATTATAGAACATAGAATTTGATGACACGTAAGAACCAGCCAATCTAGTCTGCCCATTTTTCCTGATATAAGGGATTTAAATCCCTATCAGTATTTGGTCAAGTCCTATAGTGATGAGAGCTTTATATCTATCCCATGCTTGTTTAAATTCCCCTACTGTATTAGCCTCCACCGCTGCTGCTGGAAGGCTGTTCCATTTATCTACTACCCTCTGAGTAAAGAAGAACTTTGTTAGGTAACATCTAAGCCTTTTGGCCTTCAAGTTTTAGACCACGAACTCCTTTCAAATAAGCATCCCGCTTGCTTTTTGAGATACTTTATTACATTGTCTGCATACCTTTCCCTCTCTTCCATGTTACTGACAGTAAAGTGCCACTAATGCTATATTCTGCCCTGGGATTTTATGTACCACATGTCTCCCCATGTCTCTTGGTTAACAAGGGTCCCTCACCATCATCTTTCTGTAAAAAGCAGAAGTATAGTTTAGGCTAGGTTTCCACTTGTTTTTTTTTTTGCTAAAAACGCCAATTCAGCCACACAGCGTTTATTTTAGTGAAAAGACGCTGCAGCCAGATATTAGCTGTTCTTCAATAGGAAATCGCACAATGCCATATCCACTTGGCTTTTTCTGTTTGGCGTTTTTTCAGTCCTCTTTGGCATTTTTCTGCTTTTTTGGGCTCTTTGGGCTCAAAATCGCAGCATGTTGACACATGTTGGCGTTTTTTGCAAGAAAAAAACGCCATGAAAAAGCCATGTGGGTTTTTTTCCACAGTTACAATGCAGAAGATGGACCTACGAGAAATAGGCTGGAAACAAACAGTTTAACACAAAACAAAGTTCATATTGAATTGTACACCATTGGGAACAAACATGCCATCACAAACAAACATACCCAACGCATCAACTGGATCCTGCGTGCCAAAAGCAACAGCAAACAATTTGCACCATCAATTTTCCTAGAGGAGCAGACATTCGGAATAAAGCATGCCTTACAAACCACAGAAAAGAGACAAAAGGGTCCGCCGGGGTGTGTTTAAGTAGAACTCTACCAAGTAAATGACATCAGGAGAGGGCAAATACTTGCCATTTATCCTAATCCCTTTTAGCTGGGTGAAACCTCTAACCTGTAAATGCTGGAAAAACGGCCTAAGGTAAAAAAAAAAATTTCCACAGGAAGGCTAAAACACCAGAAAAAACTCCAGAAAAAAGCCAAACGCAGGAAAATGCAGTGGCAGTTTTCTTGGCGTTTTTCATCAAGAAAATAATGCAGGACAAAAACCCAAGTGGAAACCTAGCCTTATAGTAGCTTAGGTTGAGTCTGTCATGAGTAACTCATATGATGTAGTAGATGCATGGAAGGGTAATCCAGCAGAGGTGGTTTGTTTCTTTGTGTAAGCATTGAATAGGTTAATCTGATGTTGATTTAAATCAGTTTCTTGTGCATGCCCTCTGAATCTGTTCTGGCTAGAAGTCCCCTGTGGTGATTAAAAAAAAATCAGATAAATTTCCATCTTTATTCAACTATGAACATAAATGTCTTTGAAAGACCATTGGTTACATATCTGTCATCTCTTCTCCAAAATGAGAGTAGCAGATGGTCCACATGTGCAGAGGATGCATGCCCAGGAACATTTTCTCCCTCTGATTGCATGGTTTTATGTTTCCTCTGTTGCCAATGGTATCATGCAGCATGCCTTTTACAAAGCACCTCAAAACTGCCAACATATTACAAGTGTCACCAGTGTTTGATTTTCTCCCATTATATCCTATGGGCATTCACTCAATTCTGTCATTCACCTGCCATTCCCTAGAAAACCGCTATAATGCCACTTAATCTGCGTTTTAGAACCTATAACTGTACTAGGGGAGTATAAATGACAAAAACCTATTTCTCTGAAAAACAGGTTTGAGTTTTCTCCCATCATATCCTATGGGCATTCCCTCAACACTGTCATTCCCTAGAACACAGCTATAATTAGATCATGTGTCTGATTGCTTTCTCTGAAAAACAAGTTTAATTTTTCTCCCATTATACCCTATGGGCATTCACACAATACTGTCATTCCCCTGTCATTCCATAGAAAACAACTATAATCCCACTTAATGTGAGTTTTAGATCCTGTGTCTGTACAAGGGGATTATGTGTGCCAAAGATCTATATGATATGTCAGAGGGTTTTCTCTAAAAAACAAGTTTAATTTGTCTCCCATTATATCCTATGGGCATTCACTCAATACTGTCATTCACCTGTCATTCCATAGAAAACTGCTATAATCCGACTTAATCTGAGTTTTGGATCACACGTGTGTGGTAGGTGAGTATGTGTGTCAAAGATCTAAATGATATTTCTTAAACTTTTATTTAAAAATCAATTATTATTTTCCTTTCCATTATAGTCTATGGGCATTCCTCCCCATTATAGTCTATGGGCATTCCTCCCCATTATAGTCTATGGGCATTCCTCCCCATTATAGTCTATGGGCATTCCTCCCCATTATAGTCTATGGGCATTCCATTTTGTCATTCCTTTTAGCATGTCCCCCTCCTCCTCCACCCCCCAAAACCACCCAGGAACATTTTCTCCCTCTGATTGCATGGTTTTATGTTGCCTCTGTCACCAATGGTATCATGCAGCATGCCTTTTACAAAGCACCTCAAAAATGCCAACATATTACAAGTGTCACCAGTGTTCAAAATGACCACTGGGTTTCGCAGAAAAACAGTTTGATTTTTCTCCAATTATATCCTATGGCCATTCACTCAATTCTGTCATTCACCTGCCATTCCCAGAAAACCGCTATAATTCCACTTATTCTTCTTTTTAGAACCTATAACTGTACTAGGGGAGTATAAATGACAAAAATCTATCTATTTCTCTGAAAAACAGGTTTGAGTTTTCTCCCATTACATCCTATGGGCATTCCCTCAACACTGTCATTCCCTACAACACAGCTATAATTCCACCTAATCTGACACTTAGATCATGTGTCTGTAATAGGAGCAGGCCCGGACTGGCCATCGGGCACACCGGGCATTTGCCCGGTGGGCCGGGCAGCCCAGGGCCGGATTCACGGAGGGGCTGATGGAGCTGAAGCTCCAGGCCCCTACCTTAAAATAGGCCCAGTCAGCACCGGACTGACTGGGCCTATGCGGCCTCTACGGCCGTCTACAACGCAGGGCAAAAGGGGCACTTGCCCCTTAACCCTGCAGCAGCTGCGACCGGGCCCGCCACTCTAGGGGGCCCGGGCAACCCCCACGATTAATTCCGCGGGGGCCCGCTACTTACCGGCAGACGCGCGAGCCGAGGATGCCGGGTACGCAGGAATCCAACAGAGTCACGTGACGTACGGGACGTACGTCACATGACCCTGCTGCGCATCTACTTCTCCCTGTGCAGTAGAAGTTGGAGAACAGGTTGGAGCACATACTTTTTACATCTTCGGTTGTTCAGGTAAGTATGAAGTAGTATTTGAATCTGAATGAGAGAAATAATGAGTATCTGTGTGAATGAGTGAGTAAATTAATTTTTGTGAATGAGTATATGTAAATATTATTTCTCTCATTCAGATTTACATTATATTTACATATACTCATTCACAAAAATTAATTTACTCACTCATTCACACAGATACTCATTATTTCTCTCATTCAGATTTACATTATGAGTATCAATGTATGAATATCTGAATGATTGAATGGATTATCTGTGAATTAGTAAATAAATATTTGTGAATTAATATGTGTGTGTGTGTGTGTGATGTGTAAGGGGGGGCAAAGATACCACAGGTATGCTGTCTTGGGGCCAAAGATGCCACAGGCAGGCTGTTTTGGCCCCAAAACAGCCCTCCTGTGGCATCTTTGGCCCCAAAACAGCCCTCCTGTGGCATCTTTGGCCCCATAACAGCCCGTCTGTGGCATCTTTGGCCCCAAAACAGCCCTCCTGTAGCATCTTTGCCACCAAAACAAGGCTGTTTTTGTGGCAAAGATGCCTCAGACGGGCATCTTTG